>OX465113.1:3972546-3987546 GCA_949987565.1 Luidia sarsii
TTTCAGGACCACGTCTCTCCCACAAGAGACTTTCAACATGGTGTACCTGTAAATTCCTTCTTGTGTCCAAATCAACCTTAGTCAGCTTTCCTTTCCATTGGGTTCGTGGGTGACTGTATTCTCCTGGACTCAATCCTGGAGTTGGGGCCTGAGCAAGGCTGCTACCACTACAAGGCTACTATCAGCAGGGCAAGAGACTGACTGGCTGGCCCAACCTACCGTCTTCTTCTGTGGGCGAGACGCAAGGGCTCTCGCACTGCTGGTGAGTGTTGGGTCTGAGGGACTGCTTGCAGTAGATGGGACTGAGTTGGACATTGTTGTAGGACAGACAGCTGACCTGTCGTTGCTGCTGCCCTCGACCGCACTTAGCGTTGCACTGGTTTAAAAATAATCATACCCCAAAAAAATATGGTAAAACAAAGTGCTCACGGTTAAACGGGATAGGTATGTCAGACTCAAAACTGTTCATGGTGGAAATACAACGTGGACTGTTTGCAATGACACCATGCAAATGATCTTGTGTGAGGAGTATGGGCCTGAGAAGAGCCGGTAACTTGGCATTTCAGACAGAGTTTTCTCTGCTCTTTGGTCGGGAGACTGATGTCCATAACCTAAGAGCCAGCTAGCTCAGGTGGTAGGGTGCGGGTAAGTTGAACAAGTTTAAGACTGCATGACAGCATGAAGTGGTTAAGCAGACCTCTGACATTGGACCCAGTAGTGTTAGTCAAAATGATATGAAGTGACACAAAAATCTGGCACACTTCCTACTGACTTCAATGACCCAAATTGCAAATCTCAAAATTCAAGAGGGCCTGATGCTTGGATCCCAGCAGGACCTTTTTCTCTGAGTGACGTCGTGCTAGGATTGAAGCATCAGGTACAGAAGCCTAAATGACCATCTGTGTTTCAAAGTTATAAAGATAATTGATCTCTGAAATCTGACAAAACCTTCCCAGAAACACAGAATACTGAGATAATTTGTCTTGGAAATGATACAGTATTGTTAAATTCCGTGTTTTCTGAGTTTTTAGTGTTTCTGGGAAGGTTTTTTAAATGTTTCAGAGCTAAGTCAAACAAACAAAGGACAAAAAAAAGGGACTAGAAAAAATGGTAAAATAAATTTGGAGTGAACCAGGATTTGAACCCGAGACCTTTGTTTTTTGTGTACTATTGCTCTTTACCATCTGAGCTCTCCAGCCCGTAGATGGTGGCCTTCCCGAATAGTCAACTAGTCTTCGCTGGAGGTAAATCATCTCAGCAACATTTCAGTAATTAGGGATGTTAGTGACCGACAAAGTCATTTCCTGAAAATTACCAAAGGCCAATAAATTGTGCGACTGCGAGTGAGCGCTTAAGCGACAGAAAGATTCACGGCAGGGGTGCAGACGCCCTTCAGTTTTTAGGGTTTTAACAGATGAAATCAGGCCATTTCTGGAAATCTGGAAATTTCCGGAAGTCTTACATGTACATCCCTGAGTACGGATGGTCATTTAAGCTTCTTTTAAAGCCACTACACAACATTGGTAAGATCGAAAAACAGAAATGTTCACAGATTTACAGGAAACTTATACAGTTTGAAGATGTTTATAGTAGAAATCTCGCACAGAAATATTTCTGCCTAAAATGTTGTATTTTGGGAGAAAGGAGACAAAGAAATCATTTACATCTCACCGAGATCTAAACTATTTTTCGGAACAGCACGGCATTGAATGCTTCATTTTTACAAAACAAATGAAGCGGCTTTCACAATTTTCTCGAGACTCTGTTGGCGGATTGAGCTGAAATTTTCACAGGTGTGCTATTTCATGCATATGTTGGATCAGACAACGTATGGATGCTATTCTTTGACCTCGACCAATGTTGTGTAGGGGCTTTAACAGGCCCTCTAAATCTTAGTTGTAGAGCTAGTCCCTGGCTGGTGTGAGAGGAAAGCCTTGGTACCTGGCTCCATTCTCCGGTCACCCATCTGGGCGGGGGACAGCCGGCCGTCTGGCACTCCCGGATGGCGGAGGGACGGGTGGCCCAGTTGCACATGTTGGGGTAGGGCTCACCGCTGCTTGTCATGCAGGTCACACGGCGGACTTGGTGGCCCTGTCCACAGCTTGGCCTGCACTGTAACACACACACACACACACAGGGGGAAATCCAAACTTCAAGTCTTCGTCTTCTCAAACCCTTGAGTCTCAGACCCATGCCCAGACCAGCCTGGGTGTGAATGAGCTGCGGCCAATACTTCAAATTTCTTGGATGAACAGACCAGACCAGTAGCCGATTTCACGAAACTTCAAATGTTGCGTACGCAACATTTTGCTGGCTTTTCTAAATAGTGCACAAAAGAGCCATTGTGGGGCAAGACTTATGCAACATTTGTACGTTGCGTAACTTACGCAACTTTTCTTGCAATCGGCTGCTTATAAGCAGTGAGTTCAGGCCCTTTCTTTCTTTGGCCCGAAGAATGGCCCATTGATTTTCATTCTCATCTGCAGAAATCACTTGGCAATCGGGCAAAGTGCTAAGCAAACAGTGCTAACTACACATTGGGTAGGGAAACTCTCATTGAATTACATCCTCATCTACACGAGTCATTGAGCAATTGGGCAAAGCACGGAAAATATAGTAATAACTGCATGTCAGGTACACATGTAGGACAGACAATCATAGTGAATTAAATTATAATCAACAAAAATCATCAGGCTATCAGGTTAAGCACTGCTACCTGCAGGTACAGCCTTCATCGAATTACATTCTCATCTAAACAAATCAAAGGGCTATCGGGCAAATCTCTGAGCACACAAAGCTACCTGCATGTCTCACTGAATTACATTCTCATTTCTCACCAATGCAAACAACCATATTCATGGCATTTCTGCCTTGGTTCCCCAAAGATTGTCCCAATGCTCGTACCACGTGCTTCTCTTCACGCATGCAGCCATAATGCAGCTACTGTATGGCACCCAAAGCCAATACTCCTCGAGCTTCTTCCCATGACTGTTGTACTATGGAAGTCTCTACCTGCATTCTGTTTCCCCCTTTCTTATAACTTGTCTGAATTCAAGTGATATACAAAAATGTTGCACACTGCTTACTGACTAACATTACCAAAATGCAAATCTTCAAATTTAGTGGGCCTGACGTTTCGATCCTAGCAGGACCTTTCTCAAAGGCAGGACCTTTCTCTGCCTTTGAGAAAGGTCCTTGTCTGAATTCAAGCGAAGCATAAATGCTCATCTTTCTTCCTCCTGATCTATCATGCTCCTGGTTCTCATCCCGATTGCGCTTTCTTTAGCCCTCACACCGAGTGACCCCCAAATTGTTACAAAGAAATAATGTGGCTGACTCACAACAGACCAGGAGTGGGCCACCCACTCAGGCGGACATTCCTGCATGCTGCAGTTCATGCGGTCCACCGGCTTGCGCTTAGTGCACTGCGACTCGTCCACCACCTCCTCCTCCAGCTGGGTCACCCGCGTCATGCACAGCACCGTCCGCGTCTTGCGCCCACCGCCGCAGGTCTTGCTGCACTCTGACCACTCCCCCTCCGACCAGCTGCGGGACCGAGAGAGGAAGACAAAAGTGAGCGAGGAGACGTTTGGATAAGACTTCAGGCTTTGCTTGGTGGGTGAAACAATAGAGGAGGGTTTGCTGTGACACCATGTCCACGGTCTCTTAGAGAAGAGGTATGGTTCTGAAAAGAACCCGAGTGATAACACCGCAAACCCTCCTATTTTGAGACGTTTGAAATTGACATTTAGAGATGGGGTAGACGAGGTGCATACAAAAAATAATAACAGAGCACCGGTACGTCATTCCAGAGGTCTCGGGTTCAAGTCCCGTCCCAGTCAAAGTTTTCTTTGCCAATCTTTCAATTTGTTCATTTTGTCAGTTGTTTCCTTGGTTTGTTTGACTCAAATTTGAGAACGACAAGAGCCCCACTGCATGATGCAGGCCGGCTGAGAAACCGGCGGGCTGGTTGAAATTTAAGCCTGGGCCGCTTCAGAGAGAAAGTCAAGGGCTGAACCCGCTTGCAGCCCAGCCTGTGTGGTGTTCACTCATCGGAGGGATCCAGGGAGACTGTACTCACACAGGCGGGCAAGGCTCCGTGTTGCAGACTTGCGTTCTCCGGCTGGGCTTGGTGCTGGGGTTGCAGAACGTGTCCGACACCACCGTCTTGTCGTCGTAGCGAATGCACTGCACCTCGGCCACAGACTCACCTGGGAGGGCGGAGAGGCGGTGAGGTAGGGGGTTAAGGGAGGTACCAGGTGCAATCATGAACAGGACTCTTCATGTGAGGTCCCCCAGGATTAAAAATGTAGTGCCCAATATGAAGTTAGCTCTTCATCAAAGGTCCTGCTAGGATTGAAAGGTCCTGCCAAGATTGAAAGGTCCTGCTAGGATTGAATGGTCCTGCCAAGATTGAAAGGTCCTGCCAAGATTGAATGGTCCTGCTAGGATTGAGAAGGTCCTGCCAAGATTGAAAGGTCCTGCCAAGATTGAAAGGTCCTGCTAAGATTGAATGGTCCTGCTAGGATTGAGAAGGTCCTGCCAAGATTGGAAGGTCCTGCTAGGATTGAAAGGTCTTACCAAGATTGAAAGGTCCTGCTAGGATTGAAAGGTCCTGCCAAGATTGAAAGGTCCTGCGAAGATTGAATGGTCCTGCTAGGATTGAAAGGTCCTGCCAAGATTGAATGGTCCTGCTAGGATTGAAAGGTCCTGCCAAGATTGAAAGGTCCTGCCAAGATTGAAAGGTCCTGCTAGGATTGAAAGGTCCTGCTAGGATTGAAAGGTCCTGCCAAGACTGAAAGGACCTGCTAGGATTGAAAGGTCCTGCCAAGATTGAAAGGTACTGCCAAGATTGAAAGGTCCTGCCAAGATTGAAAGGTCCTGCTAGGATTGAAAGGTCCTGCTAGGATTGAAAGGTCCTGCCAAGATTGAAAGGTCCTGCCAAGATTGAATGGTCCTGCTAGGATTGAAAGGCCCTGCTGGGATTAAAATCCATGCCTAGAACCTAGGATTACTAAATTGTTGTTACTAAGGTCTCTTGTCAAAAAGTTCATCGGTTGAGTGCTGGTTGAATTCATCCGACCGATAAAATTTCCCCGGTAGAAATCCGATTGTACTGGACTCTGGGGTGAAAAATACACGATGGCTATCCGGTGGCAACGACATTGGACGGGTCAAATCATCTGATACCCAACCGATGGTCTTTTTGACAAGAGTCCTAAAGATAAGCAGGGTGTTCTGGAGTCTATTTAGCTGTTACCTCCTGCACAGGTGCTGGAGCAGACAGACCAGGAGCTCCAGTGCCAGATGAAGACGACTTCGTCATCCCCGCTGCCCTGCCGAGTGACTGGCTGGTTGTAGGAATACGTTATACCCTGTTGATCCTCCTGCACCAAGAGCTGAGGGGTGGGAATCAGAGAAAGAGGTGGTTGGTTGGATGGATGCATGGGTCTGAACTAGGTAGGGGGGGTGGGATTGGAATGGGAAGTCGAGTTTGGCAATGGAGCTAGGGTTGGAGGTCGGGCTAGAAGATGGGGTTGGGAATGAGGGTTGGGGTTGGTGGAGGGGCATGCAGTGGGGGTTTGGGATAAGAATGAGGATGGAGATGGGGATGAGATTTGGAATCGGGATGGGGATGGGGACGGGGACGGGTATGGGTATGGGTATGAGTATGGGTATGGGGATGGGTATGGAGATGGTTATGGTTATGGGTATGGGTATGAGTATGGGTATGGGAATGGGGATGGGGACGGGGATGGAGATGGGGATCGGTATGGGTATGGGTATGGGTATGGGTATGGGTATGGGTATGGGTATGGGTATGGGTATGGGTATGGGTACGGGGATGGGTATGCGTATGGGGACAGGGATGGAGATGGATTTGGGGTTTTATTTGGAGATGGGGCTGGCAATGGGATAGAGCGATTGCACTTGAAGGCAATGGTACATTACTCTCAAAAAATAATTTTGCAAAATGAACGAGGGAGAAAAAATCCTACTGTACTCTTACCATGACAATCAGTTCCTCATTGATAGGTCCCAAGGCTGTCAGGGACTCCACACCATTCTCCGGCCTCTCGTACTTGAAGGTGGTTGCACTAACATCATAGGCCTTGGGCCAGTCAATCATCCACTCTGCATTGAGGTAGTAGTCGTTGTTCACCGACTTCAAAGCTGGTGGGAAGAGAAGGTACGAGCCACGTTACCAGTGATCCTACTGTACATGTCCCCACTCAATGACCAATATTACTTATACCCTTTCTTATGGTGTCATATGCATGGCAGGCAGCTTGGGCAGGTCTTGAGCCCATCAATGCCTCCCTAGTGCAGATAGTTATCTTCCACCTTCCTGATTCCCTCTCTATCTCTTTTGTTCCCTAGCCCCTAACCCAGAGTGGCTTTATAGCCTTGTTTTGGGTGGAATTTGCATAAACCCCCCCCCCACTTCACCACCGAGCTGGTCAAAGGCATGTGGTGCATTCAAATCTGTCCGAGTTCAAGTACCGAGTTAAAGTGATCCACATTGAGTGTGAGTCATGAGTCACAAAGGCCGAGCCTCGATTTCGAGTCACGAGTCATCTTTGAAATCAGCATTGTGTTTAGAACCACATTTCCAAATTTTGAATAGTTTTTCTAAGGATCACATTTACTATTAACCACTTCGTGCCGGGACCTCCGAAATCGGAGAGAAATCGGCTTGACTATGCAACGGGGTCCTCCGAATCCGGGCACCACTATTGTCCACATTTTAAACAAAGACTCTTTTCAGCTTAGAACAAAGCAATACCAATCAGTACAAAGACCATTTTTGATGCAAGTTGCCACATGAATTGCAAGATTAACAGCAGTAATTGTGCAATTGTGGGACCTTTACTGTGGATGATCGAGGGATACCGCGCTGCCGCTGAAAGCACGCGGGGGACATTGTATTGGCATGCCACACAGCCCAACGGTTGTTGGCCAGGGAGTGGAATTCCACCCACATTCTTCAGCGCAATCTGTACGCTCGGTTGTGGCCGACCAACTCGAAGATTTGACTGCCTGGAGTGGAGGCTGGAGTCTGTGGTCAGGGATCGACAGAACCGTACACACACGCACACACACAAGTCCATTACGCTCCATTGACGACGCACAATGGGCCCTTTTTTCGAACGGATAATCTCTTGACAAAAGCCACAACGATGTCCGAATTGTGCCAGGTTTTCCTTTCTTGTACCCATAGTAAACCCTTATCGATTTATTTCACAGAAATGTATTGTTCCGATTGTTTTAGCGAGATTTAAAAATAATGCATTGTTAAAAAAACCCATATATGGCGGTCATCGGCGCTGAAAAACTACCCGGCGCGAAGTGGTTAATGGCCTACTCGCAAAGTTTAGCAAATAAATAGTCTAGTAAACCCATGGGCACCAATACCCCAGTACCAGTCCTCAGAAGCCACAAGCTGGCAATTGAAATAGATTGTATCATGCACAAATGTCACAAATACCAATCATGTTATGGTAATTATTATGTCAAAATTTAGTGGGCCTGACGTTTCGATCCTAGCAGGACCTTTCTCAAAGGCAGAGTAATCATTATGTCTGAATCCAAGTCTGAATCAGTAGATCTGAGTCATTTGGTTAGGTCTCTTGTCAAAAAGATCATCGGTTGAGTGCCGGCTGAATTCATCCGACCGATAAAATTTCACCCGGTAGAAAGCCAATTGTACTGGACTCTGGGGTGAAAAATACACGATGGCTATCCGGTGGAAACGTCATCGGACGGGTCAAATCATCTGATACCCAACCGATGATCTTTTTGACAACAGGCCTTATCGTGACACAAGTCCAAGGTCAAGTCCAAGACAACCAATTTCAAGTCAGTCCAAGTCACTCCAATTGTCCAAGGCACGACCTCTCACCCAGGTAGTTCCTGGAGACAGCCATCTCCTCGATCCTGATGTGGACGGAGCCCCGGGGAATGGTGAAGATCTCGTGGTAGTCTCCCGCTGGCAGGGTCTCCGTCACGTTCTTGGACACCGTCTCGCAGGTGCTACCATCGCCGCCGCAGATGCGGCACTTGTCCTCCCGCACCTCTGAGCCAAGAACTCTGTCACATCCCACATGCTGTCAGGATCGGAGACAAGAAATGGACGGGGGGTCTAAAGCGGCCGTCATTACTCCCTCACAAACAGGCACTAATTCATCTGAAAATTTAGTGGGCCTGACGTTTCGATCCTAGCTGGACCTTTCTCAAAGGCAGAGCGCTCTGCCTTTGAGAAAGGTCATGCTAGGATCGAAACGTCAGGCCCACTAAATTTTAAGATTTTCATTTTGGTAATTTTAGTCAGTAAGCAAGTTTTTGTATATCACTTTAAGGCACTAATTTAGTGAGGTTTTTTCCCTTGCTCAACGTGAGCAAGGGCAAAAAACCTCATTGAATTACATTTCTCATCAAGGCAAAACATCACGTCATACCTGTGAGACAGACACTGCCAACGAACCCTGAACAACTGGATCAAGATCCCACAGCACACACAAGCTTGGCAAGCTCGCTATTCTTGAAGTCTCAAAAGTTAGAGGGCCTGACGTTTCGATCCCAGCAGGACCTTTCTCAAAGGCAAAGGCCTTTGAGAAAGGTCCTGCTGGGATCAAAACATCAAGTCCTGCTAGGATCAAAAAGTCAGGTCCTGCTAGGATCGAAACGTCAGGCCCTCTAACTTTTGACATTTTTGTATTGCAGGTAATTTTAGTCAGTGAGCAGTTTGCTTACTGTATTAACTTCAGTTTTGCTATACTTGGTTTAACCATTTCTTCTTAGTTCACTTTCATGGGACTCACGTGGCACTTCTTATTGATGCAGATGTCTAGGACTTCCGGCCGGATTTTCTCCGGGTAGCAGCGAGTGCCGTCCACAATCTCGTTGACCTTGCGGAAGTGCTCCCCGCCGGAGGTGATGCAGGTCAGCTCGCAGGGGCCAATGTCCTGACTGATGTAGGGCTGCCAGAAGTAGTAGCGAGCCCCGTAGGACTCGTGGTTGAACTTGGCGCACTGGACGCTGCGAAAGTCCCTGGAGTTTGGAGGGCACTCCTGCCAGACAGAACCAAAGTGCAGCAATGAACATTAGTGGACTGAGCCGAGCTCTCACTGTCTGAGTTCAAGCAGGTGTGACCCGTTGGCCTAACCAAGGCACCTGGCCCGTACAAATATCAGTTAGCTTCTTTCAAGAACTCTATCTTTAGCAACTCTGTCCTTCAACAACTCTGTCCTTCAACTTCTCTGTCCTTTTCCTATTCAACTACAGTAGTAATATGTTAAAATGTTGCCAATTGCTAACTGACTAAAATGACCGAAAAGCGAACATCAAAAATTAGGAGTGCCTGATGCTTTCGATCCTAGCAGAAGGCAGTTTTTGCCTTTGAAGAAGTTTCTGCTAGGATCGAAACAACGGGCCCTCCTAATTTTTTGATACTCGCTTTTCCTATTCACTTACAGTACCTTTCCTGTTGCCTATGGTAACCAAGCTTACATACCAACCCTTGCATGGACATTACTATGAATATTCATTAGCTCTTTGTCTTCCCACTACACTAAACAAGGCTCTCTATTATGCACTAATGCATATTCATGTTATCCTTTATACACTGACCTGCATCTTCTCTACTTTGCTTTCACACCTTCGTGTTCCTACTATTGTCTATCTCTTCTGAATGCTGGCCAGTACCTAGAGTTACATGGATTCTCTTACTAGCCCCCATAGGTACATGTGCTCTTGCCTTCATAAGCAACACATCATCTCAGCTAGATAGTGCTGGGAAACTAGTACAGGCAACAGCAGACTGCAGGGAAACACTATTCATTCTGTAGTGAACTGACGGCCTTCTACTTGACTGTTGTATAGCCAATACAAAGGCATATATAAATGAATAAAAGCATTGCAAAATATTGGCAACTAAACCAGCTTCACCCTTGTTCCTTGTGGTTATTATGGGTATCGTGCTCCCCTGACACAGTTACACAAAGACTGCCATAGCTATAGAGCTGCAGTCAAAAATTCAATGGCTACGATTCCATTATGCACACAAGTCAATGGAAGGCCCACAGCAAATGGCTTCAGTCGATTCCCATCGACCTGTGTGCTATTTCAGGCCATATCCGAGCCAGTTTGTGCATGGCTTTAGACTTGCGATTCAAATCGCGATTATTGTCGTAGTGGGAACGGCCCAACTAGCACAAACAAAACAGCAAATACACTACAAGCAGACAAAAGCCTACTATACAAGCATACTTGTATTCAACACCACAATCCTAATCCTTATCAACTCACATCAATATTGCAGGATTTATAGAGACTTCTTTCCCCAGTGCAGTACAGGCCTCTATGTGATGGTCTGTAAAAAAGACGGGAAACACACAATGCACATGGTCACAAAGCTAACCTCTTGAGTGTGAAAAGGACTACCATTGGAAGGGAAATAGACTTCCTCAATTCTTCCCCAGAGGAATATAAAAGTGATGCTGCAAACTTTCTTGCTGACACGAATAACCTGAGACACACAAATCTTCACTTTGCCAGTTGTATGCCGGATAAGCTCATCCTAAGATCGCAACGTCTGACTTTGTTCAAAATATGCTAGAGAGAGGGTATTAAAGAGACAGAGTATGCAGTATCACCACTGCTTGGAAATGATACTGCAATTCCTGCTTTCTAGTGCAGATGCCTTAACCACTTGACCACCGAGCTGCCTGTATTCTTTCAGCCGGCAATAGACCAATTGCATGACCAATGTTTACATGCCATCACGTGACTTATAGTGGGTACGTTTGCATTCTCCTTTACAGGCAAAAATCACATCAAATCAGTTGCAGGGGATGTCGTTTCGATTCTAGTGAGCCCTCGGGTCCTCCTACCTTGGGCTATCGCACTGCCTCTCAGAGACTGTCACACCACCTCCACATGTCCGGGAGCAAGGGCTCCACTCTGACCACGTGCCCCAGCCACCATCCACTGCCTGGGGCCTCTCACCGTAGGGCACACAGTCACCCTCATAGCACCACTAGAGGGGGAAACAAACCAAACAGAAACAGATGAATGGAATGGGGGAAATAGATCAGACCATACACAACTGAAAATCACTCTCCTTCAATTAAAAAGGTTGATGACAAAAAAAGCTGCCTGAAATGTTTTTGCCTGATCAGGCCCGATCAGGCATCGGGCAAAGCACTGAGCACTCAGTATTCACATCAAGCAGGGCAAACCCTCATTGAATCACAGTTGCCTCAAAAGTCTATTAAAGCCCCTACACAACATTGGTAGGATCGAAAAACAGAAATGTTCACAGATTTACATGAAACTTAAACAGTTTGAAGGTGGTTATAGTAGAAACCTCTCACTGAAATATTTCTGCCTAAAATGTTGTACTTTGGGAGAAATGAGTAAAAGAAATAGTTTACGTCTCACCGAGATCTAAACTATTTTTCGGAACAGTATAGGACCTATGGCGTTTAATGCTGCATTTTCGCGAAACAAATGAAGTGGTTTTCAAGATTTTCTCGAGGCTCAGTTGGCAGATTGAGCTGAAAATTTCACAGGTGTGCTATTTCATGCATATGTTGGATCAGACAACGTCTGGATGCTATTCTTTGACCTCGACCAATGTTGTGTAGGGGCTTTAAAGGTGTTGAATAGATATCCAGAAGACAGTTTAGACTCAAGTATGAAATTTAGGCTGCATTTGAATATCAGGTGTTGAGGGCGTCCAAAATCCAGGGTCTAAAACCCATTTGAATTATGCAATATAAGATGTTGCTTCATTACGTTGGCTAAGTCTTTTTGAGTGACAGTTTGGTAAGTTCTAGACTTGGCCATAAACCAAGCAACCAAACTATCTCGAGGATCCAGTCTCCCCCGACTGCGTGGCCTACGTGACAAAAAGTCTAAAGACAGCCCCCTCTATTTTGTCTCCAAACCCCAATGGTTCACCTTTCTCCGTCTCCTCTGCCCATGAGGACCAAGGGGAGATGACCCAGTTGGGGAATCAACCCTAAAAAAAAGACGCCAAATTTAAGACAGACAAGGGAACGACAGACACCTTGGAGTGGGCGATGAAAAGTTGCCCAGGTACGGATCCGTAACCTCCACAACTTTTTTTAACACACCTTCCAGTCTCAGTGGGCTGCAACGCACTCCACACCCAGACATCAATCCAAACAGACAGACGGGAGGGTTCGGCAAGGGTGGGCCAACTCGGGGGTCTCATTGAGGAGGGGAGGGGGAAGGGAGGGGTTCAGGTGTGTTATTATTATTTCTATTTTCTTTTTTTTCCCTTTTTTTTGGGGGGGGGAGGGGAGACCACTTACCCCGTCAGGAGTGTTTGGGGTCTGACACCGAGTGCCCTCAGCCGCTGGCGTGTTTGTTCGCCAACAAGACCTGGAACCTGGCTTGAGGCACGTCAACTCCCGACAAATACTCTGCCGGGTACAGCAAAAAGAAAGAAGTAGTTCAGGTCATCATACCTGACTCAGTGAGGGCAGACAGAAAGACAGACAGAGAGATACAGAAAGAGTAAGATAGACAGACAGACAGACAAACAGACCGACAAACAGATATATAGATGTGCAGAGAGGGGTACAGAGTGAAGGAGGTAGCAGAGAGGGAGAGAGGGAGAGAGGGAGAGGGGGAGGGGAGAGAGGGATAGAGAGAGAGGGGGGGGGATAGAGGTACAGGTAGAGAGAGACCGACAGAGAGACAGAGAGAGGGAAGGCAAGAGGTGGGAGAGAGTAAAACAGACAGGAAGAGAGAGACAGATATGGAAAGGGGCATACAGAGAGAGAGAGAGAGAGAGAGAGAGAGAGAGAAATGGAGGGAGAGGGAGAGAGAGAGAGAGAGAGAGAGAGAGAGAGAGAGAGAGAGAGAGAGAGAGAGGGAGAGGGAGAGAGAGAGAGAAAGGGAGTGATGAAGATGAGAGACAGAGAGAGGGAAGGCAAGAGGTGGGAGAGAGAGAGACAGATATGGAAAGGGGCATACAGAGAGAGAGAGAGAGAAATGGAGAGAGAGAGAGAGAGAGGGAGGGAGGGGAGGGAGAGAGATAGAGAAAGGGAGTGATGGAGAGAGACAGAGTGAAAGGCAGGTGACTTGTTTCATGTCTGGAAAAAACTGAATATTGCACAGTGTTCTGTAAATGCTCATTGATGTGTGCAGTTTCGGCAATGTTTTCGCTGTGGGGGTTCACTCACATTGGTCTTACAGGCTTTGACCCCAGGGCCATACTGAAGCTCGCACTGGCGGTCACCGTCCAGCAGCTCACCGGGCATGGCTGTGGGGAAACTGTAGCTGACCAACTCCGGAGGGTTGTCCAGGCAGTTGGCTTTGCCAGAGCTTGTCAAAGAGAAGAAGGAAAAAAAGTGAGAGAAAGAAATGAAGTTGTAGATTTGCTATTTGACGGTCGAGCTAAGGATCTCTCGGAGTAGGCAAGCTGGTCTCAAGGTCTGGAGGACTACACGCTCCACTCAAAGCTCTACTCAAACTCAAAAGAGATAATACACGGTGTTATTACTCCTGAAACAGAGCGACTTTGTTTCCAGGATAACCCATGACTCGAGACTTAATAGATTTGGACTATACTCTGACTGGAGTCTTAATTTTCCATGAATCAGACTCAAGCTATTATAACAAATGTGACCCGGCACAGCATAATGAGGAATAACCCCCACTTTTGAGATTTTTGAGATTTTCTAATGATGTGAAAGAGTATAGCATTAGCTTTCAAATGATATCAAAAGTGTTTCCGTGTGAACTTTGTTGTAAATAGTACAAGGGGACTTCGCTCGTTCTTTTGGTACCAGACACAATAATAGCAGTGCCATTCTAACTCCCCGAAAGCGGCCATTCAAAAAGGCAGGAACTTTACATTTTCATGAAAACCGTACACAAACACTCCCCCGAAATCCTTGTTTTTTTTTCAACATTTAGAGACGGATTTCGGAAAAATCCTTTGGACATTCATGTAATATCCTCCTATACATTAACTTTCCGAAAATACAAATACATTTTTATTTATTTTTTCGAATTGAGAAGATACTTTGACTTCAGGCATTGTTTACTCGTAAAGTGTTTTGGTGGGATATTCCTCATGTTGCTGTGCCGGGTAACCAATGAGTTAAATTCGGACTGACTGACTCGCACTTGGACCAAAACCCGATGAAAAGAAAAAAGAAAGAAAATTAATTGGTCTTTGGGACGCTCATCCATACTATTGACAGACTGCAAACACCAGCTAGTGGCTTTCACAGATTCGCATTGGGGGTGTGGGGCATGGGTTGATTTTCTCTCAATGCTCAATTTGACTGTTTCATTTGTTTTTACTGTTTATGTAGGCCTATCATACGTAAATGTAGTTCAAGAAAGCTGGCCAAACTTTGAGCGACTAGTGACTCAGACTCAAGACATAAACTTTGTGACTCAAGACTTCGAGACCCGGACTCGCACTCCAGAGATGTGACTCGGACTTGGACACTTTGTCTGTCACAAACATTTCCAGGGAATGGCTGATGATGCGACCCTGAGGTACTCACTCGATGTAGTTGGTGATATACTGCATGCTGCAGGCAGACCAGACAAAGGGGTCTGTGTTCTCAGTGATCTGGTCGGCCATGATGCCTCCTCGTGTCCCGCAAGCGTTTCCATCTCCATCGTGTTTCATCCCAAAACTGAGTGGAGACAGTCAGACAGACGGACATATTCTGGTTTTATTTTTTCAAAGTATTTACATGTAAATCTGAAGTGTTAATCTTTTAAAAAAAAAAAGGTTAAAAAAGAGAGAAGTCATTCACATTGTGCACCTTGTGGGCAGGAGCCCCTACACAACATTGGTCGAGGTCAAAGAATAGCATCCATACGTTGTCTGATCCAACATATGCATGAAATAGCACACCTGTGGAACATTTCAGCTCAATCCGCCAACCGAGTCTCGAGAAAATCGTGAAAACCGCTTCATTTGTTTCACGAAAATGCAGCATT